>CM068832.1:115740818-115743318 GCA_028554795.2 Sinohyriopsis cumingii
TCTAAACCTTTTGCAGACCTTTTTATTTGAGTTACATTCGCTGTCTTCACTCAGAATTGCTTACTGTTTCTACGAATTTATCATCATTTACATTTTATAATAAGTTGCTCAAGTGATTTGGTCCACACCACGAAAACTATCTGGAAACCTTATTGGTCTCTTTACAAACGACTCTCGCGAGGCTTTTATTTTTAAATATATCAACTATAAAATCCTAACTTAATGGTATGCATTTGGTATTATTGATGCTTCTTGATCTGGATTGTTTTTACTGAGACTTTGATTATGGGATAAGAATCGTATGCAGGCAAATTATGAATGAACAGAGGATAAATATTATTTAAATTAAATTCTATATGTACCTGATCTTCATATATTCCTGTGAAATTGTCGTAATCGTCTGCTTCGTAGTTCTCTTGCTGGGCTTCAGAGATCGTTTCACAGATATCTGTGAAATTATAGCGAATATTATCTTTCTTTCTGAATATCATTTCAGCAGTGTTACTTGGTCTTCGTTTTTCATAAAGAGTTGTTTGCAGCTAATCCTAAATATTCATACAATTGAACTGTACAATATTCCTCTCTGTGAAACATAGATTTAAAAATCTTGTTCTAAGGAGTTCTAGTAAAGCACAGTCCTGCCGTCCTATCCGTTAATTTAAGATGAAGGCAAAATAATGCAGGTATGTGTTTTGTTTGGCTGTTTATATTGTCAGTGAAATAGTTCACAATTACCGGCCTGCAGTCTTAGGACACTTGGCTCATTGATACTTTTAACAACACAATAAAGAACAGAAAGAACAATGAGCTGCTAGTGATAGTTTTACATGTAGCGACCCTTTTGCCATTGTGTCAGCTGTGTTACACGTTTGTGTATAATCGTTTGTGTTCCTGTAAGTTTAGTTCAGATTCTTGTAACATTCAAGTACTTATTATTCTGCATTGTGCTCATTTGGCTTTCCATCCATTGGCCTAAATCATTTAGCATAAACACCTAACAAATTTTTCTTATTAAAAACCAGTCAGTATCTACCTTTGTTTCACGTTCATTTTATATATCAAGGAGTTATTCAATTTTCATTTTACATTCACTTTTATTAATTTAGATTTTCCCTTGTGTTCTACGATGCAAATCTACATAAGGATAATGGTATACTCCGATTTCGTCTGGACTACATGCCGAATTTTTCTAGCTTTTGTTTTCTATAAGTTTGGCTCAAGTTCTGTAAAATAACTAAATAAAAACTGTGACAAGCTTAAATTCCAGCTTTAAACCTGTAATTATGTAGTGTTTTTAAATGAGTCTTGTAGTTTTCTTGCAAAAACTGTATTCTTATGTTGATCAATAAATTATTTTTATTTCTCTTTTACTAGTGTTACGTATAGAAGCTTTAGCTAAGTAACAAGACAAGGTGAATCCCATAAAGCATTCAAGTTTCCAAAATGTCAATTAACTTCTTTGAAATATAAAATTAAACAATGTGAAAGAATTTTATTTTATAAAACTTACAGTGTATGAATACCAGGAATGTTATCCTGAAATGTTCTTTAAATTTTACATTAATCCGGAAACTAATACAAAGATATTCTGAGTGAAGGTTGTAATGTGTTTATGTGCTAACGTGCTAACACTGAAGAATCACAGTTCTAAATCTAAAAGAGTTTACTTCAAAGTGAAAGTAGAATATCACTAAAGTCCTTGAAAGTCCTCAAGTCTGTTTTAGAATGAATATTTTCCAATCTGTAAGTCCAGTGAACATATGAATAAATCACAATTTCCTCGCACGACGCTTACGAAACTGAACTCCATTCAAATTAATGCGTGGTGTACTTGACCGAAATAGTTGTTGACTTGACACTGACAGCCATCCTTGCTTATGAATAAAATTCTACACGTATTGTGCATGTGCTTTTACTATAACATACGCCAGCCACAGAATTTAAATAATTAAAGCATAAACGTCATAAACCAAATGACTTTAATAAAGCTATATTATAAATTAAAATATATTATAGATAAAATCAGAGGAGATTATCACTTCTTTCGTTTCGAAATTGCTATTTTTGTATTAAGCAAATTCTGTGCCATTTAAACAGTACTATTTTCGTTCGATTTTAAAACTTTCTTTTAATAGCTTTTTAACAGCCCCGATAAATGTTTTCTTTATTGTATTCCCTAATTTTCTTATCTAATCGTTTATAATGCCACTGAGACTCCCTTATATTTGCACAAACTTAAAGTAAGTATCTAAAAGCGCCAATTCATAAAAAGACCTAATATTATAGCACGCATAACAGACAAGTGGTGCCATTAATAAAAGAATAAATAATTTACCTATAACGATGACAATGTTTTGGACGGGACAGAATTACGATGTGCTAGGACTGCTTTTCTGAGACATTCTCTCCATTTTTCCAGCATCATTTTGCCATTCGTTTCTTTACAATACTTTTTTAAAATTTATTTTCGCAATATTGAAGCAGCATTCGTCGCCTTATT